>VNJO01009469.1:0-16075 GCA_008042535.1 Drosophila tani | reverse complement strand
GCTGGCTTTCGAACGAATGCTTCGAACTCAAAAAGCCGAACGCTTTCTGGGGTTCTGGATATTTCGTTCGGCTGCTCTGGGGTTCCAGGCTCAGCCGTTTGGTTGATAGCACTTTTTTCGCTGTTTGACGCCTCTATATATTTCTTGCTTAGTGCTTAAATATAAGAAATATGCAAGTTCCCACATTGAACTAACCCCGCAGCTCAACATCGAAGCGGCTATCGACTGCTCTACTGATGCTCTCGAGGACGTACTCACTGCAGCAGCCACTATTTCAACACCACAAGGGAAGGACGTACAACCCAACAAATTCAAAACTAATCAACAAATTGAACAGCTTGTCCTGGAAAAGAGGCGTCTGCGACGTGCTTGGCAAAGCAACAGATCGCCATCTTCAAAACAACGTCTTAAGCAAATCACTGGCTTACTAAACCGAGCTCTGAAAAAGGCACAACTACGGTACATCGAAAAACTTACGCCAACCAGTACAAAGCATCCTTTGTGGAGGGCTCACCCAAATCTAAGCTCTCCAATTGAAACCATCACCCCGATAAGAAAATCATCAGGTTGCTGGGCCCGCAGCGACGAAGATAGAGCCGAAACATTTGCTTCACATCTCCGAAGCGTCTTCCAGCCCAACCAGGCCACTAGTCCATTTGTCCTACCACAAACCGAAACTAAAACCATGTCTTTACCAACATTGGGGAACTGAATTCAAAAAAGGCTCCGGGCGGTGACTTAATAACTCCAAAAATGATAATTGAGCTTCCAAACTCTGCTGTTGAGGTCATTTGTAAAATTTTCAATGGTATTATATGCCTTGGCTACTACCCAAGGAAATGGAAAAAATTTATCATCATAATGATACCGAAACCCGGAAAAGTCCACACAATCCCATCATCCTACAGACCAATAAGTTAATTATCGTGTCTGTCCAAACTGTTCGAGAAATGCCTTTTAACACACATAATACCATACCTGGGAGCACACAATGTTATCCCGGCTCATAAATTTGGTTTCCGTCGAAACCATGGCACAACAGAACATGTCAACAGAATAACATCGATAACATAACAGCTAGCAGTCTTCACTGGATTTTAAACGCGCGATCGCCACTGCGTCTGGACTACAAGGTCCTGCTCTACAACTCCACGATAAAACCTATCTGGACATATGGATCCTAGCTGTGGGGGAACGCGAGCAGCAGCAATATAGACATCATACAGCGCGCGCAATCAAAAATCCTGAGAACTATCACTGGGGCACCATGGTATTCGCAACCAAAACATCCATAGGGATCTCGGCATTCTTGCAGTAAAAGATGAAATAGACAAGCAAAAGACGACCTATAATAAAAAACTTACTGTGCACCCTAATCATCTGGCAAGAGGCTTGACCCGGGTTTCCAGCAGAACCCGCCTACAACGAAACGACCTTCCAACCCAGCAATAATTTTCAGGGCCATATAACTCTGTGCCAGTCATATGACTGTTAGTTAGGTTATTAATATAAGATTTGACACATTTATTGTTAGTCTCTAAATGAAGAAGATTCAATAAACAGCAAAGAATAAATATAAAAAAAAAAAAATAAAAAAAATTTAATTCCTGACGAGCTCTTAAACACAAAATGCTCTGCCGATTTCTGGCCTCAGTATGTTGTCGCTAAGGAGTACGAAGCTAAGATAAAGATGAGACGGCCTGTAGGAATAAGTCTACCCAGGCCGGACGAAACCACTGTGCCAGTTACGTCCGCTTCAAAAAACTAACCAATTCTCTCCTTCTTTCCTATCAGAATGGAAGCGGCTTACGTAGTAAGCTTCTAAATTGTATTCTGATAGTGTTTCCTTTGCATCCCATGTGATTGTGTTTACAGAAACCTGGTTAAAGCCGGAGATCCTAAGCTTCGAAGTTTTCCAGCTGTGAACACAAGGTATAGGCTTCTGGGGGCGGGGTCCAACCTTACGTATGAACTATTAGCTTTCGAGGAATGCAATGATGTTGATTTCCTTTGTGTGAAGCTATAATTTAATGGAAGCTATACTTATATTACATGTTCCTACATTCCCCCCTTGTCGGAACTTCCTATTTATTGAAACCACCTTGTCGCTATCCAGTCGGACTACAATAGGCTTTCGGGTAGGGACCCTTAAATTGTTCTAGGTGATTTTAACATTTCTGTAGCTAATTTGGTCCACAACTAAATCCTCTAACACACTTTTAACTAGTGCACGTCACGATTTTATTGATGGCTTGTTACCCATTTCGATGTCTCAAGTCAACAATCGCTTGCCCGATCTCTGCTTTGTTTCTGATCCGAGAAGAGACAGTTTGGTTAGGGCCCCGCCCTTGACGCAACCCGAAGATCCATACCATCCTCCTTTCGATGTGACTATCGATATTGCTCGATCTCTACTTTGTCTCTGATCCGGCCAGAGTCAGTTTGGTTAGGGTCCCGCCCATGATGCACCCCGAAGATCCATACCATCCTTCTTTCGATGTGACTATCGATATTGCTCGATCTCTACTTTGTCTCTGATCCGGCCAGAGTCAGTTTGGTTAGGATCCCGCCCATGATGCACCCCGAAGATCCATACCATCCTTCTTTCGATGTGACTATCGATATTAGGACTGTTACGGAGAATAGGTCTGATTGGCCAGCTAAGAAAGTCCACTGCTTTCGCAAGACGGATTTTCGACGGCTGAATAATTTCATATCTGACTTTGATTGGTCCGATCTCTACATATGCACTGACATGGTGGTTGCCATGGATATTTTTTACAATGCTATGAATTCCTTTTTTACAGAATGTGTTCCGCTTTACTATCCGTCAATCTCAAATAAGCCTCCCTGGTTTAGTAAAGAGTTGACTCGCCTCATTTCGATTCTGCGGTGATGCATCCCTTGTATGTAAGTTAACACAAAACGAATTCGCAACCGAAGTTGGCCACGTGCATCCGGTATTGCACCAGCAAGTAAAAGTGCAATGGCAACTTCCCGGCTTCGGTCAATAGCTCCCAAAAAGTGCTGACTGCAGCGTCTGATCCACTTACCGTTGCAGCGACGACAACGGCAAAGCTCCGACGTTGGCATAGGCAGCGACAGAACTATTGTGTATAAATATGGCAACTTCTGTAAACATAATTTATTTCCAATTTTTGTGCAAATAAATACGGACCAAGTGTCCTAAAAAATATATTTTTTGAATACAAAAGTTATTCCTTTTTAACTGACACCCAACGTTTAAGGCTCCTGTCCGCTGAAATATCCTTGGTATCGAATCAAAGTAACACTCGTAAGAGCACCGCATAGGCTGCCCTGGTAACACCGGAAAAAAGGCGCACCAAAGGAAAGGCAACACTGCTGGACGACCCGCCAAGAAAAGGACTCGTTTACATCAGACTGCAGGCGATCGCCGTAGGCAACTGGATGGGAGTGTCAGGAAAAGGTACCCCAGTAGCAAGGAGCAAAAAGGACTACTACCAACTGACCGGTTCAGGATGTATTTTATTTTACTGTAAGCTAACTTTTAATTGCAAACCACAAACAAAATAAGAAATCACAAAAGTAAAACATACCTAAAATAAATCTTTTTTAACAAAAGCTAAAAAGCTAAAACAAAGGCAAAAAAGCCACAACAAAAGCAAAAACAAAGCAAACACACAAAAAAAATCGAATTTAAATTTTAAAAAAATATTAATTTAAGAATTTATATCTTACACCAACCCTAAAAATCTCTACACATACAAAAAAACATTTTATTTTCACAAAAACACATACAATGGCTAATCCAAATAATCTGATCAGGCCTGCGATGCTAAACAATAGTGGAGAACAAGCCCCTGAAGTAAACCAAGTCCCAGCAAACTTAGTTAATATGCAAGCCCAAATACAAGAAATAGTAGAGAGAATTCTAAATCAAAAATTAAACCCAGTTTCAGTGCAGCTACTCGATCAAACCTATACTGCTAATGCAAATAATATAAATGAATTTGACAGAGTCCCAGACATAGTAAAAAGCCTCAGAGAATTTTCTGGCCAAGCAGGAAAATTCAGCTCTTGAAGAAAGAGCGTAGAGAGAATAATAAATATATATTCATTAACAGAAGGATTCCCCAGGTACTAATCAATTTTAAATGTTAATAATGTTATTAGAAACAAAATAGTAGGTAATGCAGACTCAGTTTTAGAATCATATAACACACCACTAAACTGGACAGCAATAAACGAGACGTTACGACATTAGAATATCAGATGACTTCGTGAGTACAGGGTAATCAAACCACAGCAGATTTCTACCAACAGGTCTATACTCACTTATCACTCATCTTGAACAAAATTTCATGCATGGAAATGGGAAGAGAATACATCGATCTTTTTGCCAAGTCTTACAGAGACAAGGCGCTTGATACATTTATTAGAGGTCTTAACGGCGGCTTGCCTAGACTGCTAGGTACCAAAAAGCCGGCAGATCTTCCATCTGCACACTAACTATGCGAAAGACTAGAAAATCAAAATTTCAGAACCAATTACGCGAATAATAATCAAAACAATTCAAGAAAATTTGAAGGACCAACTAGAGGACCTGCCTTACCAAAAAATTCAACGCAGCTAGACAACCATTTATCCCACATTTAGCTCACGTTCCACAGGCCCCGAAAACGACAGCCTATTTTCCATAGCAGCAAATACAATTCAGTGGACATCAAGAACAGTATTCTGCTTACCCAGCAATACAACCACCACGTCCATTGGCTCCAAAACCACAGCCTAAGCCAGAACCTATGGATATAGATCAGGGGTCGGCACGGCCCTATCCCGCGGGATAGGAAATTTCTCAGTCGGCGTCGCTGCCTCTCATGCACAGTATAAACGTTCGTGTGACGTCGGCACAGGTCTTCGGTTTCGCTCTAGTGCTGCCTCATTGTCATGTTCTAGCTACATCTAGCCGTTTTTAGCGTGAAATAGCTGTTTTTTTAGTTATAACTAGTTATTATGCATATAAAAAAAAAGTTAGCTTTTTTTTTGTCATATCTTGTTACTTATGAAAGAGACGAAGTCTCTCTGTCTCATTTTTCACATACACAAATGCAGTGTTGGCATGTCAATGTAATGGTGCGGACCCCTGATATAGATAAAAGTTTACAGACAAGACCAATAAATTATATGAACATACCAAATAATGGACTGCAGGGAAAACGACCACCACCTCAAATGACAAGCAGACTGGTAGATAAAAGACAGAGAAATTTTCACATAAACACTGAACAAGAACACCCCTTAGAAAATACCGACCAATTAACGGAAACTGACGAGACAGCAGCCGAATACTACGCGGAAATTCCAGATTTCGAACAAAAAACAGAGAAAACCGAATATACTGGCCTTTATTTTTTAGAATAGAATCCTCTTCATTACTTTACTTTCAATGTAAAACCGGTAATGGAGAGATGATCAAAATTTTAATAGACACCGGCTCTAATAAAAATTACATCAAACCGAGATTGGTAAAAAAACCAATCGAAAATAATAAATATTTTTATGTAAGCTCCGTAACCGGAGATATCCATATCACCCACCACACAATTGCCAATCCATTTGACTTAAAAGATACATTTATTAAATTCTTTTTACTACCCTCATTAAAATCTTTCGATGCTATTATAGGAAATGATACACTTCGCGAAATCAACGCTCAAATAAATATGCAGGAAGGTTACATTTCAATTAAAAACAAACGTAGAAATAAAATTAACAGAAAGCTTCTCCCGAAGTCAACAAGTTAGATATTCGCACAAAATTTACAAATTATTTGCTTAAAATTTCCAAACTTATTTGGCGACCCGGACGAAAAACTGACGTACACTACTAAAGTAGAAGCCACTATAAGAAGTACAAACGAAAGTCCAATATACTAGAGGCACCATACCCAGAAGCTCTTAGGCCAGAAGTTGAAAAGCAAATACAAGAGCTACTCGAAAACGGAGTATTAGACCCTCAAGGTCCCCGTCTAATTCTCCAATATGGATTATACCCAAAAAAATGGATGCCTCCGGACAGAAAAAACATAGAATGATGATTGACTATAGGAAGCTTAACTTGGATACTATTCCAGACAGATACCCTATACCAGACATAAACAATGTACTGGCACAACTAGGAAAAAATAAATTTTTTTCTGTTTTAGACCTTAAAAGTGGATTTCACCAAATTCCACTCAGACAATCAGACATAGAAAAAACAGCATTTTCAGTAAATCAACGAAAGTTTGAGTTTACCAGACTCCCGTTTGGACTTAAAAATGCCCCTTCCATTTTTCAAAGAGCGCTAGATGACGTTCTAAGAGAACATATAGGAATTAGGTATGTCGTCTACATTGACGACATTATTATATTCCGTAAAAACGAAGAAAATCATCTAAAAGACATAGAAATTGTATTCAAAATTCTTAAAGGAAACATGAGAATTCAGTTAGATAAATGTGAATTTTTTAAGAAAGAAGTTGAATTTTTAGAATTTTTATTAGCAGAAACCGGAATTAAGAAAAATCCGGAGAAGGTGAGAGCAATCTTCGAATTCCCCGAACCAAAGACTCTTAAAGATCTCTGCTCCTTTTTAGGACTGGCAGGTTCTACCGTCGCTTCATTAAAGATTATGCAAAGCTTGCAAAGCCCCTAACTGCCCTTTTAAGAGGGGAAGAGGGCCGAGGCCGTATCTCAAAAAAAGCCTCAAGAAAAACTCTGAACGATCTTGACAAAGAGGCAAGGGAAGCATTTAGAAAATTAAAACAAACTCTTGCCTCCGAGGAGGTAATGTTATCATATCCAGACTACAATAAAGAATTTCAATTAAATACCGATGCTTCAGATTATGCTATTGGTGCCGTATTGGCCCAAGAAGACAAACCTAGAATGTTTATTTATAGGACTCTAAGTAAGGCAGAAGAAAGTTATGCCCCTAACAAAAAGGAAATGCTAGCTATAATTTGGTCTATACAGACTCTTAGAAATTTTATATTTACAGACAACGAATCTCTCACACACCCAACTAACCCGAAAAACCGTAACGATCAGATGAAGAGATGGAAAGCAATTCTAGAGGAGTACAACCACGAACTGCTCCACAAACCTGGCAAAGCAAACGTTGTTGCCGATGCTCTGAGTAGACCTCCCATTCAAACGCGAGGGGAAGTAAACACACTAACAGGCACTATTCACAGCAGTTCTAGTTCTCCTGAGAGACTAATACCAATGGCAGAAGAACCAGTAAATGTTTTTAAAATCAAATACTATTATATTTAGGAAAGACACCCTCCTATAAATTTGAACTTGTTTTTCCCACGTACCATATACACATTATTACAGAAGCAATTTTTAATTCAGAAATCTTATTACAAATTTTAAGAGATAGACTCAACCCGTCTGTCATTAATGGAATTCATACAGACGAAAAAACTGTAGGTTAACTTCAGGATATCTATCCACTTTTCAATAAATATAAACCCAGATTCACAGGCAGATTTAAAAGACGAAACTGATCAAGAGAATGCAATTATAACAGAGCATAGAAGAGCACATAGAAATATCAATGAAAACAAACAACAATTGTTAAACAACGTTTACTTTCCACACATGAGGGCCAAAATAATAAAACTTGTAAAAGAATGCCAAATTTGTAAGGAACAGAAATACGAAAGACACCCCAACAAACCAGAGTTACAAAAAACACCAATACCACAATACCCAAATCAAATTATTCACGCTGATTTTTACCTCACATGCAAACAAGTCGTTTTGACTGCAAAAGATAAATTTTCAAAATTTGCACAGGCTAGGATAGTAAAATCTCGAGCAACTCAAGACATAAAAGAACCTTTAAAAGATTTATTAATCAATTTTGGTATCCCAGGAATGGTAGTAATGGATAATGAGAAATCACTTGGTTCGGCTCTCGTAATGCGGATGCTACAAGATCAATTTAATATCGAAGTTTACAAAACACCTCCATATAACAGTTCAGTAAACGGCCAAATCGAACGTTTCCATTCAACACTGTCAGAAATTATTCTGTGCCAAAAGGCAGACAAAGTACACGCTTCGTTAAAAGATCTTATAGACAGATCAGTTGTCAAATATAATTATTCAATACACTCAACCACTAACAGAAAACCAGTTGACTTATTTTTTGCAAGAAAGGTAGCACTTAACCCTAGACTACAACAAACAGAGAGACAAAAAATTACAGAGAGAATTACAACCACTCAGTAAAAAGACCTAACATACCATAACAGAAGTAGAGATCAAATAAAAAAATATTCCCCAGGATATGAGATATTTGTTCAAAATAATAAAAGATTAGTTACAAAACTATCCGCCAGATATAAAAAAGAAACCGTAAAAGAAGACAGAAACACCACAGTACTAACAGAAACTGGAAGAATTATTCATAGTTATTCGAAATTAAATCACATTTACAGAACCCTTTTCACTTTTTCACTGTGTGCGCTGCTGACGTGCAAATAACTGATAAAACGAAATCCAATATCGTGACTCTAATTACCGGACTGGCAAAGGTTAGAGATTTCGAAATAGTTCAAGGAAAAATAAATTCAGCATTAACTAACAACAACAATCAAGTTATTCTAAACAGACTTATCGTAGAAAAAATAAATAATATCACCCAGGCCAATGCAAATCTTATAAACAGCTTAAAATACGGAGGAGATCCTCAAAGAGACACTAGCACAATATTATTGTTTCAAAGTAAAATGCTTTAAGAAGAAATTGTTAACTTAAACCACGCAATACAATGGGCAAAAGCAGATATTAGTAACACCCAGATATTAGGAGATGAAGAGGTAATTGAAGTTATTAAAACAATGGATCAAGACCAGTTGCCAATCAAATGTAAATGAAAATTTTTGGAAAAATTTCCAAATGTATTAATTATAATGAAATAACCATTTGTAAACATAGAAATATGATAGACATAAGTAATTCTTCTTGCCTACCAAATTTATTAAAAAGTCGCCCTGCCAGCTGCACTCGAATCAACAACCAACACATTCCAGTTATTGACGAAATCGCACCTGGAGTCATTCTACTTAACAAATTCTCCGGCAACGTATTAATAAATGGGACATCCACAAGTCTCAAGAAAACCATTGTTATTAACTTCAGCAATTCTAAAATTAATATTGATGTACAGACCTTCACCAACAAAGACACGGTGCACTATCACCCGATGCCAGCAATTCTTCAAACTGAGATGACCATTAAAAAGATAGAAGAAAAGCTATCATTAGAATTGCTAAAAGAACTGAACATCAACAATACCAAGACCTTGGAACTGTTAAAAACAACATCGCATACAGCCGATTTTCTAATAAGTTTGTTACGTACGCCGGTTGGGGCCGACTTGAGTCATTTGGTTAACGCGGAAACAAACCAAGAATATCCAATGCCCAAGTGCTCTAGAAAATCAACACGGGCACGATTGCACAAAAATTTGGCTCTGGCAGATGACACCGCCTAAACTCACAAAAGTGAGCCATGCAATCACCTGCAACCCAGCACCGCCGAGTCCGCTGAACTATTCAACGTTAGAACAAAAAAGACCCACATAAAACTCCAGCCAATAGGCGACAAGAGGGGAAATGATGATGCTAGGTGAGAACACTTTTGTGTTCCATTCCAGAGATTCCTAGGCGGTACTTGGCACAGTCTTTGGATATAAAAGACCCCCATATGGCCGTACCAATGGAAGTCAAAGTCGAAGTCAGAGAGAGTCAAAAACCCAACAAACCCTCAGAAAGCTTATTGCAAACGCGTCGCGTCGCAGACAGTTTCCGCCAAATTCAGAGTTCAAGTGGTGATCCGGTAGCTGAAAATAGCCAGGTCCTGAAAAAAAAAAAAGGGACACTACAAGGACAATGGGCTCGAAGACGTCCAAAGTGGATGACAGCACCGCTAACATTATTAATACGATTGAGGTGGTCGACCACAAGGACGAGATCGATCAGGTCTACCAAGCCCTTCGATTCATGGCGGGATTGTTGATCGTCCTGCTGGTACTAAAAGGACTCAGCACCTACAAGAAGATGATACAGGGACGCCGCGACCAACAACACGAGCTGGAGAAAGTGGTGTCTCTCGCAAACACCTGGTCCTGTGAGCATAAGTGAACGCACGAAGGATGTCACAGAACAACGATATAAGACGATAAACTAGCAACACCGAAAACAAACAATAAAAAAGAATTATCATTAAAAACCTAACAGTGGAAATTATTACTATGGAAATCGACAATCCAAAACAGCCAACCAATTACCAATAGATAACCCACCCACTAACAATAGTCTCCGTGATGAGTGTGGTCACCTGCCTTATGTGACCTGTGCCCCCATCCATATTTGAACAGTAGCTACTGTCTCCATTTCAACAAGTATATACATATGCAAGTGCACATACAAGGGTACCCCGTCTCCCTACCCGCCGGAGAGTACAACAAAGTGAAGACGACACCTTCGTCAAACGATCAGCAGTCACCCCGGCCACTGAGCTGCTTAGTTTTTGAATTTATTTTTCTTTAAGTTTTTTTTTGTGTGTAATTTAAAACCCCCCCATACACCACCACACTTCTTATATCTATTTTTTTTTAATGTTTTAAATCCATACGAATAATTTTGTACGATTAGTGAAGTTCTAACACCAAAACAAAGCACGACATTATATATATATATGTTTTAATTATACTTAACGTTTCCAACAACTAAGACCTCAACTCCAGAACGAGAGCTCTCAGCGATGGAATAACAGAGGGTGAGTTAACGGGACATTATTCCCAATATTGTCAAACTATTTTTTTTTATATTTTTATGTATATATATATATGTACTCGTGCCCACATATACACTATCTGTCTTATGAACAAAATATTAGCGTCCCCAAAATACACTACATTCTACATACAACTAAACCATTAAATACACAATTTAAATTAATTCAAACTAGCTATAACAACACCTATTGACACCCTTTAATGTCCAATACACTATTTACCAATCTTTTTAATAAACTTGTAATGTGAATTTAAAGCAACAAAAATGCATTGGTAGAAACCCATTAAAAGGGGGCATTGGTACAACTGGAAGACTGGGTCAAGAAAAATGACATAACTTTTGACGAACGACATGAACAAAAGGGGATCGTATTGCACGGCCCGCGACGATCCAAAGGCGCACGAAGTTTGCGATTGGGGAGGGAAATCGGCCAAAACATAGCCCGATCGTTTTCACGATCAAGCATAAATATGCTTGCGGGGCAATGTGGACAGAAAGACAGACTGACAAACGATTTCTTCTATTTTTCAGGCACGTAAATAATTGTTCTGATTACGTTTGGAGAGGATAGTGGCGTCCAAAGAACCCACCCCAAATCCGGCGAGCTCAGCTGCACAAATCGTGTCTGCTATCCGGGCGGCCACTTCCTCAGCCTTATGTCCTCCAAGGACTGAGGCACCACGACAACACCGACGTAACAAGTTCCATAATAATCATCGGACTAACTGTACTAGCTAGCCGCTTCTTGATTAAAAGGGTCAAAATACTGCACATCAACAAAATAGCTTCTGATAACGAGATCATTGGACATACTCGAGTGCCTGTTCAATTGTCGAAATATGACAAAATATATAAGAAAAACCTCAAACGGCTATCGTGAAATATTCGAGTTAAAAAAATTTAAAATGCCCCAACTAGATTGCCCAACCAGATGGGGATCCACTTACGACATGTTAAAAAACCTATTGGAAGCCAAATATATTTTAAATAAAATTGAATATATTAAAAACTAATTAGACGAAGAAAATTTTGACATAGAATCCTCGTTTTGGGATTTTATTGAGATCTACTGCAATGTTTTCAGTTCCTTGCAAAAAACAATAAAAAAATTTCAAGAGGAACAATTGAGCTACAGCAATTTTTACGCCCAATGGCTTAAGCTTAAAATATCAACATTCATTACTATTACAATGAATTAAAGTCAGCTTTTGACAAAAACTATTGGAAATCAAATTTTAAATGCAATTGAAAAACGAACAAAAATATTGTTAGATAACAAATTTGTAGTTTCGTGCTTGTTTTTGGATCCCCGTTTTCAGCATACATTGTCATCTGACCAAAAATCTGACGCCATAGGTTATTTGAAATCCATTTGGGACAAACTTTATAGTCTTAATCCTACTGGCGATGTGGGCTCAACCCCGAATTCCAGCTCAAATCAAATGGGGAACTATTGTTTTGATGAGGAAGACGCATTGTTGGATGCATACTTAACGCAAGGTGTTAAAACCGAAGTCAACAGTACAATGGACGTTTATTCAAAAATTTAAAATCTCCAACTTCCTTATCAACGAATAGACACAGACATTTTACAATATTGGAAAGGAAAACAATACACTGACCTGGAGTTATACGCTATTAGCAATGTTTGTTATGCCGTACCACCAACTCAGGTATAATAATTCCATGATTAATTGAAGTTCACTTATAAATAAATTTATTTTGAAACAGGTGTCGATTGAACGAGCATTCTCTACGCTAAGACTGGTGCTAACCGACAACCGCAATCGCTTAAGCCAGGATGTTCTTGAGCACATATTGCTCGTTAAATTAAATCCCAGCTTTTTGGACACGGCAATTGATTCAATGAAACTTTTTGAAAATGACGAACAAAATGACTAACAAAGCGATTGACAATAATATATGTATTTTATACAAATTATTTAAGTAAGAAAAATGACAAATATTAATTATTATTTATTACTTATTATTTTTATGTTCAACTTAATTTGTTCTTATAAATTTTTATTTCCTTTATAATTCTTTTTACTAATGAAAAACGAGTAAAAATAAAAAATAAAAAGTGCAAGTGCTGCTGCCAGCGACTTATGCATACGATCGAAAGCAACAGCAACAAAAATCAGAAGAAAACAAAAGTCGAGCGAATCGTTTTTCGCGACTGCGACTTTTGACGACTTCTGGAAGTCGACAGTTGCTGCTGCTTCGACTTACGCTCACGATCGAAAGCAACAGCAAAGCGGAATGCAAAAAAACGAAAATCGGCGACTGTTGCTGCTGTTTGATTTTGGTCGCTTTTTCATTTTTCCTTTTGCTTCGACTGCGGCTTCCGTTTTTTCAGAAGCAGAAGCAGAAGAAACTGTTCATTTTAAGAAGTCGCTCGCAGTCGAAGCAGTGGAAAGCAAAAATATTGCGACTTCTGCTGCTTCGACTGCAGTAGACGATGCAAATGTTTGGAGGCTAGCGCAACTAAAGCTACGTCGAGCTTTCCAAAAGCGGGTGGCTTTTCTTGATGGTTGATCGTATAGTAGAGCCCACTGATGATGATCGAGGTAATATCGATCGACACACGTCTGGACTACCCACTATACAACAAAGATCTGTGTGTGATCTAGGCATACAATCGAGTCTCTTACGTATGAGAAATAAAGGCGATAGCGAGAACCCCTGTCGACTGTGCTCGACTTTGAGATACCGGTACTTAAACGTTTGTGTTTTACACTACAAGGCAATTTAAAATTGTACATACACTATCATATTCTACTTCGACACTTCTTAAAATAAATCGACTCTCGAATAAGCTCCCGACCTAAACAATTTAATGTCATACTTGAATATGAATGATCAATTTTATAAGGACAAATAAAAACCGGCGTCAAAAAATGAATTATGTTCATTTTTGTCATTTCTTGCTCTATTCTTTTGATATTTCTTCTGCAGTTGGCGCCATTATATCCCGCGACCAAGGCTCGAATGCGCCACCTGTCGGCTACAGCTTGCAACAGCATTGCCTTAGGGCGAAGTTTTAAAATTCTAGCCTTATTGCTAATATCTCCCATGTTTATCATCCGATTTTACTGACCTTTTCAGAAAACGTCCGCTCGAGCCCATTAATTTATTGAATCTATTAACTTTAACCCGAAATTAACGAGTATAGCCTTTTTTACGTTTTTTATGATTTTAGAGGGCGGCGTGGGCGTGGCCAAATTTTAAAACAAACTTGATCTGCGTGCAATAGATTCCAATGTTGTCACCAAATTTGTTAACTCTAGCTCTTATAGTCTCTGAGATCTGTTTTTTCACACGGACGGACAGATGGACAGACGGACATGGCTAAATCGACTCGGCTGGTGATGCTGCTCAAGAATATATATACTTTATGGGGTCGGAGATGCCGCCTTCTGCCTGTTACATACATTCTCGGTTGGCACTAACTTATAACACCCTTGTACCCTATGGTTACCGGGTATAATAATACAAAAAACTTTGTAATTAGTTTCAAAGACGACATGGATAGGATAGGATGACCACACAGCTCGAAATGCATCGAGTGCACCCAGTGACCGTTTGATCCATTGTGTTGTCTTAAAACAGTAGGAGTAGCTACACCAAACAAAAAAATTCCTTAAGTTTTAGAAAGTTGCGATTCATTGCCCAAAATAATATGGGTCATATTGCCTAAAATGCCATATTTTCAGGTCATACATTTGGAAATTGTAGGCCTACAATTTAGGCAATACTCCCTAGCTAACAATTCCATTTTGAGGCCATGGGTTTCCTAAATTTTAGCTAATGGAATGCCTAAAAATTGAATTCTCAACTGGTTTTAACATCCCTGGCATGGAGTGACGGTTAACGCCCAACTGTTAGATAAGTTTTTGCTACGGAAGTAGCATGTCTATACTACAACAGTAAAACTAAATACTGTATGCATTTTGGAATACACCTTTATTATTTTAATTGGTTGTTTTTCAACAAAATCAACATTAGTTAGTTAAGTTAAGCTGTTTATAAGAATACTACAGTGCTTATCAGAATTAGAGAGACACCTTAAAAATTTTAGAATGGGGAAGCATAATACAGCAAAATCAAGTATGCAGCATGAAAGCTTAATGAATTCAGCCTAATTATAAGACACATTTAAATTATTGCGGTTGGAGAGAAAGATTTGATTTTAAATAAAATTTTTTATATTTCTGTTAACAATTTAATTAATCTGTAATAAAAAAATGTTTACTTAACTTTTAATTTTGTATTTCATTGCCAATGAAATTACCAACAAAAACCAGCAGAGTTATCGACTTTTCTGTAAATCTAAGTGCCACTATTACCGGCGTGCATACAAATTTCTATAGAACCATCATTTAGCCACATACTAAAAAAATCGATAACTCTGCTAGTATGCAAAATATTTTGCGCTTTTTTATCGCTACTTAAAAACGCGTGATGCAATCAGAGATAAGAACATCAGCTTTCTAGCAGAATTCATTAAGCTTTCATTCTGCATACTCGATTTTGTTGTTCCCACTACCCAGGTCGTCGTAGAAGGGTCTACCCAGTAATTGGGTTCTCCTCCTAAGATGGAGGACAAACGGTTTTATTTCTGAAAGGCCTTTAAAATCTAGTTTATGAAATGTCTTCTGAACGAAGTACCGGATCGGGATGAATGGCCCCAACAGCTCCAATTTGTAAATATTTCAATTTCGCACTTTCACTCTCATTTCTCTTGAGCTAATCCGTTTTTAAAAAAATATTTGTATGCAGTTTCAAAGAGCTTAACAATAGTCTTTCTTGTTTATATGGGTACGGGTCATACAAAATTTATTTAATCAGTGAAACGCAATACTTACAGTCTCGTCGTAGTGAATTAGTTTCATCGGCAAGTCTTTGTTTAAATGATTCCAGCTTATTATTTAGTTCAAGTTCCTTCCCTATTTGTTTTTTTATCGCTTCAATTCCAGCGTAATTTAGCTTGATTGACTCCTTGTGCTTTCTAATAGAGGATAAAAGATCAAAAATGTTAGTAATAAGAAATAGACATATGTACATGTTGGAAAAATTTTGTATTTGTCATTATAACTGCTACAATTATAATTGTAAGCTTGATACATTAATAAATAGTTCGTTTTTAAGTTAGCTAGAACCCTTTACAATACATAAAATATATATTAATACAAAATTTATAGACAATCACATTTGAGTGACAGAAAGTGCGCG
>VNJO01009467.1:0-10500 GCA_008042535.1 Drosophila tani | reverse complement strand
AAAATCAAATCGATGGAGAACTGCATTCATACAGATCCGTTGACAGCGTGACCGACGAGGATGAAGCGACGAACTATCCGACAGAATTTTGGAACTCGCTAGATGTGCCAGGAACTCCACCGCATAATTTGCAACTGAAGGTGGGATCAATTATAATGCTGCGGAATCTAAATCATCCGAAATTGTGCAACGGTACGCGGTTGTCCGTCAAGAAACTGATGAATAACGTGATTCAGGCGACGATCATCAAGGGAACATTTAAAGGAGAGGTAGTCCTTATACCACGAATTCCGATTATTCCAACTGATCTACCATTCCAATTCAAGAGGATTCAGTTCCCCGTCCGATTGGCATTTGCGATGACAATCAACAAATCGCAAGGCCAATCGTTAGAAGTCTGCGGGATAAATCTAGAATTTCCCTGTTTTTCGCACGGCCAGCTGTACGTTGCATGTTCGCGTGCTGGTAAGCCGTCTTCATTGTTTGTTTTTGCGCCGGAAAATAAAACAAAAAACATAGTATATCATATCGCTCTATACTAAATAAAGAAATGCAGTGTTTGACTATTACCCTAGGGTTAATTAGGGCGAGACAAAGTTCGCCGGGTCCGCTAGTTTTTTATAAAAGGGCACACACGTTTTTATTATCTTTTACAAATAGTTATAAATTTTGTATATTAACCTTCTCATAAAACTACATCCATTCCTCGCTATTTGGCTCTTTAATCGGCATTTCGCTATAACGGTTTTCGATTAACGGTCTAGAATGTTTCCTTTATTCGATGTCGATATATCTACATAATATTTGATTCATTATACAGCTTTCCTTTTTGTGATCAGTGATCATGTTTCATGAAAGGTACCTAGGCCGTAAAGCGAGGTATCTATCTAAATCAGTGATGTCCACACAAATACAATGACATGTGACTTGCATTTGTGTGCGTAAGAGAAAAACGAAGTTGGCTTCGTGCGAGACGTTTTAATGCTTTGCACTGCGCAAAAGAAACGGAAACTTCAAACTTAATAAAATAAATTGTTTCTTGCTAAATATATTAGAGCTGAAATAATTAGTTATTAAATAACTAATTATATAAATAAGAAAACAAATTCAAGCATAAGACTTAAGAAATTACTAAAAAACAAATAATTAAATAACAGAAATAAAATAATAAAGGAACAAATTAAACATTTCGCATCCCCATAAATTTTTCAATAAAGAAAAATGCATATTCCCATTCTGCCAAAAACATTTTTGTCAGTGCTGATTTTCGTTTGCGCTTCGTTGTCGAATTCCACGAAGCGACCGAAACGACGCGACCGAAACGACACGAAGACGCTTGCCGACGCCACACGACCGTTTACACTGTCTGTGTAGCGGCAGAGAGCCGGCAGAATTTTTGCCAACCACAAGAGGCGGGCGCTTGGACATCACTGATCTAAATTAAAGGAATATATACGTTATCTTAAAAAAAAAAACGAGAATCGGATAAATTGGCCCGATCGTTCCTATGGCAGCTATATGTTATAGTCGTCCAATCTCTCCCGTTCCGACTTTTATACTAATGGAAATAGAAAGAAGACTATTTGCAAAGATTCATTCAGATAGCTCAAAAACTGAGAGGCTAGTTTGCGTAGCAACGGACAGACGGACAGAAGGACATGGCTAGATCGTCTCGACTGGTGATGCTGATCAAGAATACATACATACATATAGTTTATTGGGTCGGAGATGCTTTCTTCACTGCATTGCAAACTTCTGACTAAAATTATAATACTCTGCAAGGATAATGCCGAGTAAAAAATTAAAGATTTTAAAGCGCAAAATATCAAAAGAATGATTACATATGATATCTAAATATATCTAAACGTTCATAAGATCTAACACTTACTGTTTCTATGTAAAAACTTCCTAGCAAGAAGCCACTGGAAGCTAAAAGGGTCAAGAACACTAGGGAAATAAGGTAAACATTTATATTAGCTTGGCCACTGACTTTCAAAAGCTTTGAGTGCCAAAATGATAGCTTTTAAGCTTCTGTAAGAACGTGTTTTTACCACAGAAGGATTATCTACATACATGAGTTCTACTTGAGTAAACAAACAAGTAATGTATAAATGTTTATACATATTTTACATCCAGAATTTGTTTAATACATTTTCATATTGAATGCATTTTTCAGGCCATATTATTTCCATAATAAACAATGCCATTGTAAAATGTAAACAGACTGGAAAAGCTTTTAACTATATATATTATTTACTGTTTAGTAGTCTCAGCATGACTTGCATTTTGGTTGAAGTATTAACAAACATATGCCACCGACTTTAAGTTAAGCGTGACGTTCCTGAATTAGCAATCTATCAGCTCTCCCATTTCACCACGAATAAAATAGGAAAAACAAAACAGAAGACGTTCCAGAACTAATTCATTTTAGGCAATAATCATCTTCCTGATGAAATAAATAATATTAAATATAATGATAGAGGCTCTCCTCCGCCTCGTTACAAACAAACACTTATTTTAGAGCTTTTATCTTTCCATGTCGTCACTCTCGCTCATTCAGCTAAAGCTTTCGGCCAAACACTATATAGTTATTTCCGCCCAGATCAGTCGTAAGAGAAACGTCGCCCCAAACACTACACAAAATGTCGAGCACCGGAATCGTATTGTACGGAGTGGACATGAGTCCCTGCGTGAGGGCCGTCAAGATCGTCCTCAAGGCTCTGGATCTGGAGTATGAGTACAAGGAGGTCAACCTGCAGAAGGGCGAGCACCTCCAGCCGGAGTTCCTGAAGATGAACCCTCAGCACACGGTGCCTGTGCTGGACGACAATGGCACCTACCTCTGGGACTCGCACGCCATTGCTACCTACTTGGTGGACAAGTACGGCAAGTCGGATGTGCTATATCCCAAGGATCTGACCAAGCGGGCCATCGTCAATCAGCGCCTGTACTTCGATGCCAGCGTTGTCTTCCCCAGTTTGGCCAACGTGGTGGCTCCCTTCTGGGTGAATGGAGCTACGGTAGTGCCCCAGGAGAAGCTGGACACTATGCATCGGGGTCTGACACTGCTGGAGAGCTTCCTGAGCAACGGAAAGTATCTGGTGGGCGACTCGCTGACCCTCGCCGATTTGGTCACCGGACCCACTGTCAGCTCCCTGCGAGTGGCCGTGGACATTGAGCCCACCGTTTATCCCAAGGTGAGCGCCTGGCTGGATCGCCTCAACGAGACTGCTTACTACAAGGAGATCAACGAGGCGCCGGTTCAGGGCTATGTCGCCTTCATTCGCAGCCAGTGGACCAAGCTGGGGGACAAGTGAATCCTGCATTGAGGCCATAACTATTTAATTCATTTACCTGTGTGCATTTCCTGTAAACTTTTAAGGATTTATCGTTCATTAAATATCTATGAAATAACTTAAATAACTTTTGTGTTTTCTTTAATTTGGCTGGGTTATTATTGGTATGAAATTATACTAAATGAAGTTTAAAGTTGAAACCCTTAGGGTGCAAGCGTATAATAACTATCCGTACATCACCCTACATCTCTGAGAATATAGGAGTTAGAGCTATCTAGTTTGCTGATAACATTCTTATAGGTTGGAGTCATATAAAGTTAGTATTCATATTTAATTAGGCCCACACAAATCCTTTAGGATTTGTTATAGCAAACGCATTTTTATGGCTGCAGCCTTTAATTTCTGTTGTGTCGAGTTTGCGTGTAAGTTTTCCGATAAGCATGGTAATTATTAGATAATAAAGTTTAAGCCTTCTACCTATGTATATCACGGACGTCCATTAGTTCGCGTGACGTGGACTCGATTTTCAACTGGAAAAATATTCTACAAATTCTTTAATACATTGTAGTAATTACTAAATAATTTTTATAATATTTTTTTTTATTTTTTCAAGCACTCTATGTAGCCTTTATACATGTTTTTCTTATGCCAACAAGAAATACAAAAATAAAGTAGTTAGCCATTCGTATCTTACACTTAAAATTTAAATCTTTAAAATTTAAATGAAAATCTTTATTGTTCTATTGAAAAATTCAGTACAAATTTGAGTTAGGAAGTTAATTAAATCTTTAAAATTTAAATTAAAAGCTTTATTGTTCCAATGGAAAATTCCGTAGGAAATAAATTTGATCAATATCAATGAAGAATATTCTACGGTTTCGGAAACGGGAATAACGGACGCAGCTCACCCTTACAAGCACCAACTCAAACAAAAGCTTTTTTATCTTTTCAAGCCTCTTTGCTCACGCACTCAGCTGAAAGCTTCCGCTAATATAAGTATGTGTTCCCCATGTCAATCGGGGAGAAGATCAGTCGTCAGAGCAGCGTTGCTGTAAACACTACACAGAATGTCGAGCACGGGAATCGTATTGTACGGCGCGGATCTGAGTCCCTGTGTGAGGGCCGTCAAGCTCGTCCTGAAGGTCCTGAATCTGGATTACCAATACAAGGAGGTCAACCTGCAGGCGGGCGAGCACCTCCAGCCGGAGTTCCTGAAGCTAAACCCACAGCACACGGTGCCTGTGCTGGACGACAATGGCACCTACCTCTGGGACTCGCACGCCATCGTCACCTACTTGGTGGACAAGTACGGGAAGTCGGATGAGCTGTATCCCAAGGATCTGATCAAGCGGGCCATCGTCAACCAGCGCCTGTACTTCGATGCCGGCGTCATCTTCGCCAACGTTGCCAGCGTGAGCAAGTTGTTCTGGGTCGATGGCATAACTGTGGTGCCCCAGGAGAAGCTGGTCAATATTCATCGAGGTCTCCAGTTGCTGGAGACTTTCCTGACCGGCAGCCAGTACCTGGTGGGTGACTCGCTGACCCTCGCCGACCTGTGCACCGGGCCCACTGTGAGCGCCGTGCCCGCTATGGCAGACATTGATCCCGAAGTGTATCCCAACATAACAGCCTGGCTGGCTCGCCTCAACGAGATTCCCTACTACAAGGAGATCAACGAGGCACCGGCTCAGGGTTATGTCGCCTTTTTGCGCAGCAAGTGGACCAAGCTGGGGGATCAGTAAATGCTGAACCAAAGAAGAACTCATAAACGCATGAAAATTTCACCATATTTATATTTGTTTCACTTTAAATTTTTACTACAATAACTTAAAAACCAATTATTTGATTAATAAAACGTTTTTATTAAAAACTCGTTATATGAAAATATTTTGATGTATTTCTGTTTTTATTTTTGTATAATTATGTAAGACAAGATAGGAAGCTAACATGGGGGATACTAAGTTTTTTAGCCCTTGAAGTTCAGAATATTTCCACATTGTTTCTATGACAGCTATAAGATATAGTCGACTATAGGGACTATTTGTAAATTAATTTATAATAAAACTGAGAGGCTAGTTTTTGTAGAAGCGGAGGGAATTGCTAGATCGACTCGGCCGTATACTATGTATATATATGAGGGTCGCAAATAACTCTTTATCCGCCTTGAAAACATCCGATTTAAATAATAATACCCCCAGCAAGTACCTTAATGTTTGGCAAGAAGGGATTTTCCTGGTGAAATTAAAAATGCAGAATGTAACGATGACAAACAGAAACACATAGCTTTTACTATTCTATGACAGCTTGGTTCTGCCTATGGGTCAAAGCGTTTGGCAAACATAATATTTAGAAATTACCGAGATTAGTTTGAATATAAGCGGTACCGCAAACACAGTACAAAATGGGTAACTTGGAGTACGAGTACAAAGAGGTTAATCTGCAAGTGACAAGCAGTTCCAGAGATCCGAGGAGCTCCAGAAGAAGAACCTACAACGGAAAAATGTTACTCTTTTTTACTCTTCACATTAAACAAGGGTTTCTGAGCATTTTTATTAACACATTAGACATTTCTTCACGTCCAAAATGAGAAAGTTCTGTCCCCTACATAATCTTTCATATTAAATCACACCCTTTTCAACTGTAACATTTGTTCAATTCGAGCGAAAAATAGTCCCCTTTCCTCAGCTTTTGTTTACAGTGTGAAAATTCCAATTTCGTTTATTTACGAGAGCAATAGAGCTAGCCGTCGCCGAACAAATTGCTTATTTGTTTAGTTTCATTTGGAATCAGTCTGTCGCCCATAGAACCAAACAATCACTGCGGTTTCAGTGGAAGCTGAGGCTTGTTTGTGAGCAGATCGGATGTCGGGCATTGTGCTGTACGGAATGGACATTAGTCCGCCAGTCAGGGCGTGTCAACTGACCTTGCGAGCCCTTGACTTGGACTACGAGTACAAGGAGGTGGACCTTCTGGCGGGAGAGCATTACACCGAAGAATATTTAAAGAAGAACCCGCAGCACACGGTGCCTCTGCTGGACGACAATGGAACTCTCATCTGGGACTCACATGCCATCGCTTGCTATCTGGTGGACAAGTACGCCAAGTCGGATGAGCTCTATCCCAGGGATCTGGCGCAAAGGGCTCGGGTGCATCAGCGTCTGTACTTCGATGCCAGTGTCCTCTACATGTCCCTTCGGAATGTCAGTGTTCCTTATTTTATCCACCAAGTGAATCTGGTGCCCAAGGAGAAGGTCGATAACATTAGGGATGGCTTCTCCCATTTGGAGACCTTTCTTGGTGAAAATCCCTACTTGACGGGCTCTACTCTCACCCTGGCTGATCTTTGCTGTGGGGCTACTGCTTCGTCTTTGGAAGCAGTAATGGATCTGGACCAGGAGAAGTATCCCAAGGTCAGGGCTTGGCTGGATCGTCTAGCTCGGTTGCCCCATTACAAGGAGGATAACCTGAGGGGGCTGACCAAATATATTGGTGCTCTGAGACCTGGTTTAATTCTGGAAAAATAATAATAAATTAGGTAAATGTTGAAGTTTACTTTAAATAAAAAAAAC
This sequence comes from Drosophila tani, assembly GCA_008042535.1. Taxonomy (NCBI): domain Eukaryota; kingdom Metazoa; phylum Arthropoda; class Insecta; order Diptera; family Drosophilidae; genus Drosophila; species Drosophila tani. The sequence continues at coordinate 3,635 of VNJO01009467.1, read as the reverse complement.
AGTTCTGAATGCAAGAGATTTTATTTATTATTATAATATATTAATATATATTAGATAACTTGAGTTTCTAATCTTAATTTTTCTGATTTATATTTCTTATGTATTCTTTACATGGGAATATATAGATAAATCGTGCAATAACCCCTCCTATATGAGAAGATTCCCATCTATTTTTAGAGGAGAGCCAGAGCCACGCTTAGGCAAAGCTGATGAAGCTTTAAAGTCAGAGAGCATTTTATAAAATGTTTGCTTTTACGTACAATAATTTCTCTCTTATCTTGAACCGATTTAAAGGCCTACCGATATGCGATACTACCAACTCTTTTTGTTTGTCCTTTACTTATTTGTTTGTCCCCAATACACATTTTTTGCTGATTCATTGTTACTGGGCACTTTAACCTTATCGCTTGATAAACAAATAATTAGCCTCGGGGGGGCACTAAGTCCCGTGGGGTTTTAAATATATATGTATACCTACGTATATAAGAACTGCTGGAACAATCAAAGAGCTTTTGTTTGCCAAAGCTCTCTTATGACAAGAGAGTATTTCATAATACATAGAGTGGGTTGACCGATAACCATAAGTGCGAAGAGATACGGCGTGGGTTTCCCAAACACATTGTGTTAGGTATAGTCATCACGAAGGCGAGGAAAGCTCTCTTAATTGAAGAGAGACCTCCGGTTCGTGGCGTATAAAAGAAACTAAGCCCCGGGGACTTAGGAGCAGTTAGTTAGCAAACCTCGAGACAGCAACGATATGGGAAAACTTACGCTTTACGGAATCGATGGCAGCCCGCCAGTGCGATCGGTGCTCCTCACCTTGAACGCCCTGGGTCTGGACTTTGAGTACAAGATCGTCAATCTGCCGGCCAAGGAGCAGCTGAAGCCGGAGTTCCTCAAGATGAACCCCCTGCACACCGTGCCTACGCTGGACGACAACGGCTTCTACCTCTACGACAGCCACGCCATCAACACGTACCTGGTGAGCAAGTACGGCAAGGATGACTCCCTGTACCCCAAGGAGCTGAAGAAGCGGGCCATCGTCGACCAGCGTCTGCACTACGACTCCAGCGTGGTCACCTCCACCGGCCGGGCCATCACCTTCCCCCTGTTCTGGGAGAACAACTCCGAGATCCCCCAGGCCAGGATCGATGCTCTGGAGGGCGTATACAAGAACCTCGACCTGTTCCTGGAGAGCGGCGATTACCTGGCCGGAGACAGCCTGACCATTGCCGACTTCCATGTCACTGCCGCCATGACAGGCTTTGTGGTTTTCCTGCCAGTGGACGCCGCCAAGTATCCCAGGCTCGCCGCCTGGGTCGCGCGCATCAAGGCGCTGCCCTACTACGAGAAGGCCAACGGTGTCCCGGCGCAGCACATCCTCGAGTTCATCAAGAGCAAGAACTTCACCATTGTCTAGGACCGAAAATACTCCGAATAATATACTCAGAAATAAATTATTGAAAATATTTAAACACAAACACTTGACTTTTGAGCGACAACCCGAATTATCAGTCCAAACTTTTGGTCAGTAAACAGATAAGAAGAGCCAGGTACATGGGACATGTATGTCAGGTGTTTGCCTGGCCCATTACCTTATCGAACTATCGATTACTAGTTCATGAAATGATATTATTATCAGTCTAAACCTGTTTGGAGGGAGTACAAAAAATAAAAACTGTTGGTCATGTTTGCTGGTATTTGATTGCTCTATTTGATATGTTCAATCGAAGGATAGAGTCCAAGTTTTTCCATTATGACTAATCTAAGACAGAATTATTAATGAACAGATATTACTATCAGTAAGTGCATTTTTTGAGGAATTGGTTATGAAATATTATTGGTAATGTATGAATAGTGTTTGATTCGGTATATTACATTTCCTAAATCGAAATATATAGGCCAAAGTCGTTATACTATGAGGTCGTAGTTCCCCAACTAATCCCCAAACAAGTAACATAAATTATAGATAATCATAGACTTCTTCTATAAAACATAACTCTTTTAGTTATACTACCTCTATTTTGAAGAGTGTGAGTGTTCTGAGTGTCCAGATTGGATTAAGGTACTCATAAATCGTAATTTTAAGGTCAAAGTTGTTACACATATGTGTCGGTAGTCTCTCAACAAACCCTGTTATTAACAAATAATTATAGACTTACTCAATATAAAACTATATTTGTTGTTTATATTACTGTTATTATAAAGGGAGTGAGTGTTTTAGAACTCGTATTTAGTTATAGTTCCCAGCTAGCCAAAATAAAGAGTAAGAGGAATTATTTTATAAAAGTCTGGGATTCTCTTTAATGATATTTGCTCCTAAATATAAGTTATTAATTTAATATTTATTTATTCTCTTACACTTTAATGTTTTTCTTTACATGGAAAATATTGAAATAGCTTCTGAATCCCAATTCAAAAGATTAATTAAAGAAACTATGGACAATTTTGAAAATGTTTTTCTTTGATGAACCTATGAACCTGAGTACTACATATTTAATACAGGTTCAGGTACTTAATTGATGAAATTAATAAAATATTACAGCTATGTATAATCACATCGTGTTCGTGAGTAATATGTCAAAGGTGCTTCAATCGATATGATTGTTTTTTTGGCTTTTTGGTAACATTAATGAGACCTGGCGTAAAAACAAAAGCATATAATTACCTGTTGGAAATTTCTCGAAGAGCAGGGGTAAGAGCTTTTCGAACGCCCAATCATTAAAGCTCTCTTACGTCAGTGTGTGTTCGCTTTATTCAAGAGTATAGTTACTACGGACTGATGTCATCATCGCTTGCTTACTGCAGAGTCATCACAGCTCGGCGGAATTCTCTTAACTTAAGAGAGCTCCCTGGGTATAAAAGCCACAGAGTATTTGGACGCCTCATCGAGCAACAAACTCAGCCACTAACCAGCAGGAAAAGTAAGCCAGGACAATGGGAAAACTCACTCTTTACGGAATCGATGCCAGTCCACCAGTTCGTTCGGTGCTCCTCACCCTCAAGGCTCTGGGTCTGGACTTCGAGTACAAGATCGTCAACCTGATGGCCGGAGAGCATCTGAAGCCGGATTACCTGAAGATCAATCCTCTGCACACAGTGCCGACCCTTGATGACAATGGATTCTACATCAACGACAGCCATGCCATCAATGCCTATCTGGTGAGCAAATACGGCAAGAACGACTCCCTGTACCCCAAGGATCTGCAGCAGAGGGCCATAGTAGATCAGCGAATGTACTACGACTCCAGTGTGCTGGTCGGCACCGGACGAGCCCTCATCACTCCGCTGAGAGAGGGCAAAACCGAGATTCCCAAGGCCAAGTTCGATGCCCTGGACGATGCATATAAGGCACTCAACTTGTTCCTGGAGAGCAATGATTTTGTGGCTGGAAAAAGGCTGACCATCGCCGACTTCCACATCATCACGGGGCTGTCTACCATAGAGCTCATCCACGACGTGGACGCCGTCAAGTACCCCAAGCTGGCCAGTTGGATACAGCGCATCAAGCAGTTGCCCTACTACGAGGAGGCCAACGGATCTCGGCTGTCGATGATCGTTAACCTCATCAAGGGCAAAAAATACACAATTGTTTAACTTTAATTATTTTCTAGTATCATTAAAATTATTTATGA